>JAVIWB010000654.1:0-16654 GCA_031893035.1 Dermolepida albohirtum
TTCGTACATTTTAAAGAAGTCGTTTTTTAGGAAAAACGTATATCTTAAAAAAAACACTTACAAATATGAAACTTATACACAAGATTACTGCATCTGCTCGTAATAAATTAAAAACACATTGAATAAACACTTGAAAGCTTTATTTCGAAATTTTTAAACACAATACAAATAATTTTTACATCGTAACAACGAAACAATGAAATAATGACTAATGAGGATTGAAGAAAGCAAATCAGTCGAATGAGGATATTTTTTTAATGTATTAGGTTGGCAACTAAGTACTTTCGGTTTTGTAGTATAAAATAAAACACTTTTTTTTTAAACAAAGAATAGTTTTTAATCAATTATATATTTTCCATTTTGCTCAATGACCTTTTGCCATCTTTCTTTCAGCTGCATGATTCCGCGCTCATAAAATTTCTGATCCTTATCAGCAAAAAACTGAACCAGGTGCGAGTGAAGGTCATCGTCATTTGTGAAAGTTTTACCATTCAAAGAATTCTACAAACTTAGAAATAAATGGTAATTAGATGGTGCTAGATCAGGGCTGTATGGGGGATGTGGCATCACTTCCCAGCCAAGCTCCAATAGTTTCCCACGAGTTGCCAAATATGTGTGAGTCCTTGCATTATTTTGGTGAAAAACTACACCTTTCCGATTTGACAATTCTGGCCGTTTTTCTTTGATTGCGTCATCCAGTTTTATTAATTGTTGACAGTAAACAACAGAATTGATCGTTTGGTTCCTTGGAAGCAGCTCAAAAAACACAACATCTTTGTAATCCCACCAAACTGACAGCATGATCTTTTTTGGATGCAATTCAGCTTTCGATGTGGTTTGAGCTGGTTTATCGTGTTTGCTCCATGATCGTTTTCGAACTATGTTACTGTACAGGACCCATTTTTCATCACCAGTGATGATTCTTTTTAAGAAAGGGTCGGTTTCATTTCGTCTAAGGTGCATATCGCAAAAGTTGATTCTTTGTGTTAAATGAATTTCTTTCAATTCGTGAGGTACCCAATTATCAAGCTTCTTAACTAGCCCAAGACATTTTAAATGTTTTTCAATTGTTGTGTGCGATACATGTAGCCTCTCTGCAACCTCTCGAACAGTTATATGACGGTCCTTTTCAATTATGACTTTGATTTGGTCATCATCAACTTCAGTAGGCCGACCAGATCGTTGCTCATCTTTGAGGGAAAAATCTCCAGAACGGAATTTTTTATACCAATTCTGACACATGCGCTCTGTTAAGCAATTAGCACCATAAACTTCACATATCTTTTGTGAGCCACAGCAGCTTTCTTTCCTTTATGGAAATAAAATAGTAAAATATGTCGAAAATGTTCGTTTCTGCACTCCATTTAAAATTAACCCACAACTAATAGCGTTAATAAAAATCACGCACTACTTGCTTCTGAAGTTATGTCAATGTGACTAGTATCACGCGACAAACGGTAAAGTACAGCACTAACATACGTTATACAAAAAATAAAGAAACGCTCTCTATCAGTAAAAGCCGAAAGTACTTAGTTACCAACCCAATATATAATATAATCTTCATTGAATATTTTAAAAACGGTAAAGTAATATCAGGAGAAATCTTACACCACCACTTGTACGTATATAGTCCACGAATAAGACTAGTTCCACATTTTTTATAATTAATCGAAAACACATCGAATGAACATTTCGAAACTTTACAATATGTTTTACGTCGTCCAAACAGTGAAACTAAACGAGCTAAACGACGACTAAAAAAGTAAAACTACAGAAATTTTTTTTTAGTCTTAATGGCATAATTTTCATTAATTATCTTAAAGAAATATGCGAGCATTATTGGGCCATATTTTTTATCTAAATGTTTGGACAAAATCTCGTGCAAACACTCACATATGTATGTATATGAAAGTTACGAAAAAGACGATTGCTGGATTTATTCATAATTGATCAAAAACGTATCGATCGAGCACTTCAGAGCCTTGTTTAAACGCAATGCAAATATTTTTACATCATCAAAGCAATGCTTCAATGAATTTTTGGCAAAAAATAACTAAGGAAAGCAAAAGTCCAGTACTGTTGCCTCTCTTTTCTGATGTACAACATACGTTAAGTGATTACCTTAAAAAAGGCAAAACAATAACAGCAGCCTATTAAGAACATTATTGAACCATATTTCTTATATATGTAAATGTTTAGAGAAAATCTAATGGAAGCACTTATATACGTATATAAATGTTATAAACAAGATGACTGCACCATTTATACTTAATCAAAAACGCATCGAATGAACACTTCAAAGCCTTGCTTAAAGATGTTTAAAGTTAATACAAATATTTTTACGGCATTGTAACAATTAAATAATGTACTTAATGGGGATGCTACAACAACATTTTCATCAATACAGAACTAACCAATCAAAAACACATTAAATGCACATCCCAAAGCTTCGTTTAGAAATGTTTAAACGTAATAAAAATGCCGTTTTATGTCGTCAAAACAATCAACTCTTATCAGACAATGTCTAAAGACAACAAAATAATAGAAGTATAGTTCTTTTTGTATATACGAGGTATAACAATTAAATAACGAGACTGTGCTCGTTCCACCGCGCAGCCGCATCGGGCGAGGCTGTAATTGGAATGTCATTGACCTTGATACTTTCCAAGCAACAACTCGTAGTTTCGTCTCTCTGTCTGCTTTAATTTACTTTGGAGCTTTAATTGTAGGGGACATTGTTACTTAGCGGTACCGTGATAATGGTTGATATAAAAATCGAGCATCGAATTAACCTGAAGTTCCTTGTCAAATTAAAAAAATCGCCAACAGATTGTTTACAATATTAAAGGAGATGTTTGGTAATAATGTTATATCACGTGCGTGAGTTTTTGAATGGCGCAAACGGTTGTGTGGAGGTCTGAAGGGAACGTTCAGAAAATTAATGAAAATTAATGAAAAGAAACAGTAAGAAACATTTTACATGATGAATGGAACATGGCCCAAGTTCCAGCTCACAATATCCTTTCTGTGAAGCAGTTTTTAGCGGATAAGCGCATTGCTGTGCTTGATCATCCTCTATATTCAACAGATCTCGCACCATGTGACTTTTATCTGTTCCTAAATGCGAAAAGTGTGTTAAAAAGAAGAGTAGAATGTAGAAGCAAAACGAGTTGTCGAAGAGGCTAACAACTGATGAACTACAGCATCGGTTTGAGCAATGAAAGACACGTATGCAGCGGTGTATAGATAGGAGAGGAGAGTATGTTGAAGGGGATGAAAGTTAAATGTAAGTTTATTTGCAATAAATAACATTTCTCACACCAGTCTCGTTATTTAATTGCCACACCTCGTAGATGATATAATCCTCACGGGTTATTTTGAAAAGGATAAAAGAATGACAACAGACTATTTATTATTGAATCATATTTCTCATATATAATATTTATGCAAAATCTAGCACATACGAAAATTGTAAACAAGACGATTACCATACTGCATTCATTGGCAATTGATCAAAAACGCATCGAATAAGCACCTTACAAAGGGCAATACAATGACAATCGCCGATTAAAAGATCGGATAATATTGTATTTCAGATATAAACTTCAGAACAAAATCTTACACAAAAATTTGCATATGCAAAAGTTTTTAAGAATAAAACAAGACAAATGCCAGTTTTTGCTCATAATTATTAAAAAACTCATCTGAATATATAATCTTCTGCCTTGAAAATTATAAAATAAGGTCCGATTAAGAACACAATTGACTCAATTAGATGCTACTATACGAGAGTGATCCCGAAAGTACCCCACCCAACAAAGAAAACACAAAAATTTTGGAAAGAAATATATTTATTTTTCAACATAATCTCCTTTCAGCTCTATACACTTTTCCCAGTGATGTTCAATAAGTTCAATACCCTTTTTATAATAAGAACTGTCTTGCTCCTGAAAATAGCCATTAACTGCCGACATCACTTCTTTATCGTTGGAAAATCTTTGACGACTGAGCCATTTTTTCAAGTTTGGGAAAACAGAAAATAATCCGAAACGGCTAAATCTGGCGAATAAAGTGCATGAGGTAGCAATTCAAACTTTAATTCATCAATTTTGGCCATCGAAATAACGGATTTTTGAGCTGGTGCATTATCTTAATGAAACAAGACTTTCGTTTTAGCCAAATGCGGCCTAAACACTCAATTGAAACATCTTTACTACACTGTTTTTGCTCGAGTGTGAGCAGATGCGGCACCAATCTTGCACACAGCTTTCTCATGTCCAAATTTTCAAATAATATGCGATGTACCGCACTTTTTGCCTACTATGTCTGCTAGCTCGCGCACTTTTGGTCGACGATCATCCAGTACCGCTTTGTGGATTTTCTTCACCATTTCTGGATTCGTCACCTCATTTGGTCGACCACTGCGATGATCGTCTTGGCAGGTCGTACGGCCTCGTTTAAACTCTGCTACCCAATATTTCACTGCTGTAAACAAAGCAGCAGACTCACCCAGAGTAGAATCCACTTCAGCTTTTATATCGGTTAGGCTGAGGTCTTTCAAATAAAAGTATTGTATCACGTAACGATGACCAATTTTCTCCATTTTTACGAGTTCACTGAAAACGTTCAATATTGATGGCTGCCAAACAAATACTAAACAACGTGGCATCTTCAAACTTGAAACGTATGCTTTATAGATTGTGTACTTTCTAATACAGTGATATTTTTCAAACAACTACCGCCATCTCTAGGTCAGGCCGGGTACTTATGGGACCACCCTCGCAAAAAGAAATGATCGCATATGACGAAAAATACATCAATGACTCTGGTCGCCGATGATCACTATTTGTTTTCGAAACTTAAATAACCACTGATCGGTTTCGATTTTACAGCAAGTTCACAAAATATTTACTCTGTAGATGACTATTGAAAGAATTAAAAATATTCTTATCAAGCACGATTAATTATTAATCTACCTATTAATCAATTATTTGCAAGAGATTTCATTGGCTCTTTTTTAACAGGTAGATACAGTATGATAATGTTCATGATGTAATTATTTTATTGATTTAAATAAGTAATAAAATTCATTAAAATTAAAAAACAATTACTTGAAACAAATTAGGTCACAGATATCAAATTATTAAGTGGTATGTACTGAATTTTAGGATTTTAGCAGGACATTTGTATCACTCCTTATTATATTTTGTCATATGCTAATAAAATGAATAAGTTATATCCATTGTACTAAAAAAGCTCATTTTTAAGAAGGTATTTATTAACATCCATAAATAACCGCTCTACTTGTATGAATTAATGTATTTAATAAAATACTCGTAGATTCTATTTTAAATAAAACATTAAGCTGATGAGCTTTGAGTAAATGATAAAATTGATATTAAATCATAATTCAAATTTTGAAAGATTTTAATTATTAAAGAGACGGTTTATGAAAGAAGGTGAATGTTTTTGATGTGCGTAGAGCCATTAGGTCTTCTAGGAGTAGTAACGCCAGGACGATCTAGTCGAGACGAAATAACCGAAGAGAAAACTGATAGAACGAGTACACCCGATAGGGTACACCATCTATACGGACACGGCGTATGTAAATGGCCAGGATGCGAGGTTATATGTGAGGATCTCCAAGCATTCATGAAGTAAGTAGGTCTGACACATTTCTTATCGAGTGAGCAAGTGTCGCGCCCGGCTGACGAAAGTAATAAAGACGCGCCTTGGGATTAACATTTAAATCCTGCAACACAGGGCGATCAAACGCCTTGCATATTAATTAAACAAGCCGTAATTAGAGTTTTTAAACCGCGGTGCCGCTTTTAATTTATTCCAGGTCGACTTTCTTTTGTCAAGGCAAGGCGGCAAAATATTGTAATTTGACAGTTTTCTTTATCCCCTTTCCTTTTACATATTAATCGCATCGTAAAGGGCTAAATATAAACCGAAATTAATGGTGGTTAGGGCGTAAATGATTTTATGGCTTTTTCCTGATTGTTCTCTTTGCTATAAAATGCATTTGAATATTTTAGCAAGTTTTTTTTTATACATTTGCCAGACCCTTGCTTTGCTTAAAATATCTACATAATAAATCTATTCAAAACCGTTTTTTTTTATTATTATAGTTTATGTTTGAGATAATACATATACAGTTCGTGGAAAAATTATAAATCACTCTTGCAAGAAAACCAGATGATAACAATTTAAGCTCTCAAAATTTAGCTCAAAAACTGACGAAAATTATGTCTGCCATAGAAAAAGTGTTTGTTTTCAACTCATTTCTTCCAGTTATCAATCACTTTCTGCATCCTAGAATAGTACTCATTTAGCGTTTTTATTGTTTTATGTAATTAATAATTTTTTATAGTAAATCCTGCGTTTCGTTATCCGTAATACATATTTAGTTTTTGCAGCAGACAAACAAAATAGCATAGGTACGAACTTAAATTAACTAACGGCTGAATCAATAATTAACAAAAATAAGAACATTATGTCATTCCACTCATGCTGTCGAAATACGAGGGAGCGTTTCTATATTCGCGGAATGGGTGACAAGGGGTGGAAATAAAAAAAACAAATTATTTTTCGTTTTCAATATATTCACCTGCAAGACGGATACATTTTTCACATCTTTCAATTAATTTATTTATACCCTCATATAAAAATGATTTCTCTTTATCTGCAAAATACGCCGAAACTGCCTCCTTGACTTCATCATCGGCAGTAAATTTTTTACCCCGCAGCTCTTTTTTCATTTTCGGAAACAGGTAATAATCACTCGGGGCCAGGTCTGGGCTGTAGGGTGGGTGATTCACAATTTCGAAGCCCACCTTATGCAGGGCAGCTAACGCAACGCGGCTCTTGTGGACGGGCACGTTGTCGTGCAAAAGCAGAAAACCTTTTGTCAATTTTCCCCGTCTTTTCTCTTTAATGGCTTCTTTTAGTCGCTCTAATATTGAAGCGTAATATTCTCCGGTTATAGAAACACGTTTATCTTTATAATCAATCAACAATATTCCTTCCGAGTCCCAAAATACCGTTGCCATGAGTTTCCCAGCTGATTGTGACACTTTAAATTTCTTGGGAGGTGCTGTGCCCTTTTTATGCCACTGCATGGAGTCTTGTTTGGACTCAGGTTCATAATGATGAACCCAAGTTTCGTCTCCAGTAACAATTCCACTCAATACACCATCCTTGTCTTCATTACAGAGGTCCAAAAATGCACGCGAACACTCTACGCGCTGTTGTTTTTGCGGCGGCGTGAGCATTCTCGGCACCCATCTTGCGCTGACCTTAGACATGCCGAGATGATCGTGTAGGATTTTAAAAATTGTTGTATCGGATACTCCAACCATTTCTGCGAGTTGTTTCTTCTTTAGTCGAGCATCTTCGAGTACAATTTGTTCAACTTTTTGGATAAGTGCTGGCGTGGTCACCTCAATGCTCTTGCCCGGCCTCGGGTCGTCTTCAAGGGATTCCCTTCCTTGTTTAAATAAACTATGCCACTTGTACACCATGGTTTTTCCTGGACAAGAGTCGCCGTAAACCAATGACATCTCATTCATTATGGTCGCGACTGATTTTCCTTGCCTGGTAAGGAACTTTATAACGGCACGATATTCGATTTTTTCCATATTTCACTTTTCACTCCTGATTATGTTACTTGGTTGACGATAGCTCAAAGACTAACTGTCTAATAACAATGAAACTTCGTATTTATACTAATCATGAGTCGCTGCACAGGCCACGCCCCCAATGCGCCTACTCACCCCTCTACAACCCGCTCATTCCGCGAATATAAAAACGCTCCCTCGTATATTTGCCATTTATTTATTGTCAAAACTGGTCAAAAGTACTGAAACTAAGTGAAACCATAGTGATGCTTCTCTGTGTGTGTATGTCTCTCTCTCACACAAAAAGTTCTATATAAAATTGAATCAATAATTGGGTGTTATCAGTGCAAAATGTAATCACATATTTAAATTCTGTAAGCAAAGCCGGACTCCAAAAACAGCAGAGAAATACCAGGTTGTTCAATAAACTTTGTCGTTCAACAAGAGAAACACGATTTTCTAGTTTTAACTACATTTTATTATTAAATATAACCTTCCTGAACTTCAATACACTTGTTCCAGTGATCTTCTAATTTATGGATTCCATCCCTAAAGTTGAAAATCCGGAAGATTGTCGAAATACGCTTTCACGGCTACTATTACCTCTCCGTTGAAACTCGTTTTCCACGCGTGAATTTTTTAAGATGCGAGAATAGCCAGAAGTCAGGCGGAGCTAAATCTGGCGAATAGGGTGGATTTTGCAACAATTCGTATTTGAATTTACTGATTTTTGCGATGGTTTTTCGAGCTGTGTGATAGGATCTGTTGTCTCGATGAAAAATCATCTTTTCTTCTTTTCTCGCGATTTTTTTACATTCAGCCGATTCAAAAGATAGAATAATAATTTGAGTTTATTGTATTACCAGTTTGAAGGCAATCCACGAATAAAATTCCTTTTGCACCCCAAAAAGCTAATGTTATCACTTTCTCGGACGATTTCTAGACTCTAACTCGCTTCGGAGCCGAAGTACCGGGTTCGCACCACTTTTTAACCTTCTGTTTTAATTCAGGATCATGGTGGTAGACCTAAGTCTCATCCGTAGTGATGAAACGACACAAAATCGTTTTTATTCTTTCTAAAACATTTCAAATGTTGCTGAGAATGTCGCATTCGAACGTGTTTTTGTTCCATTGTTAACGAATGCGGCATCCACTTTGCACACAGCTTTGTGAAACCCAAAACTTCAGCCAAAACGTTGATCACATTGCCGAATGAGACGCCTAGGGCGTCTATTAAATGTCTCTCGGTTAATCGATGATCTTCCAAAATCATATCTTGTATTTTTGCTACGATTTCCGGTGTTGATTCACTTTTTGGACGTCCATCGCCTGCATTGTTTCAAGACTTGTACGACCACATTTAAAATCAGCAACCCATCTTTCTACTATTCTAATTGAAGATGAAGAGTCCTTATACACTTTTAACAATCGTTCATGAATTTGTTTTGATGCTGCCCTTTCCAAAAATAAGAATTTTATCACTGCACAATATTCAATTTTTCCCATTGTAAAAAATACTGCGACACGTCAAATTCGAACACCTGTAAATATACGAATGTGAAAATATAAAATGAGAAACTTCACACTTGTTCAAAAAAAAGTAGTATAATTTTTAGAAAAATAAAACGACGAGCCTAAGGGCTCCATATCTTGTCGAACGACAAAACTTATTGAACAACCTGGTATGCATGTATTCATGATCGAAGGCCTAGATTAACTCTTAACTTAGAATGACGTGTTAGAAATATTTATTTGATTTAATTTCCGTTACTTTTTATTCATTCAATGACATTGGAAACACATTGGAAATAATTTTCCAGACATTTAAACACAGAGCACACGTTAGACGACAGATCGACGGCACAAGCGCGCGTTCAAATGCAAGTCGTGTCACAGCTGGAGCTTCAACTTCAAAAGGAACGTGATAGGCTGCAAGCCATGATGCACCACCTGCACTTATCGAAACAACTGGGCTCTCCGGAACCTTTGAAGGAAGGTTCTGCCCCGGCCGTAGCGAAGATGCCCTTGAACACTGTAGTGCCGCAACCTCCGGTCTCTATGTCAGTAGTACGATCACCTGTGCTTCACTCACCAGCTCCGAACGTGGCTGGACCAATACGAAGGCGAATCAGCGACAAATCGGCACTGTCGTTAGCCGGTGGTAAGTTGGCTTTATTAGATTTTTACACGTTTCTAAAATAGGTTACATATTCTCTTACGCTGCTATGTCAGGCTTGCCGTACATGTTAGAAAGAGCAGGACTGGATGTACAACAAGGTACTTATTCAGTTTAATTTGAATACTTTTATGTTGCGTGTTGATAAAATATAAAAAATATTCGCGAAAATATTGCGAAGAGTTAAAAGATTCTAAAACAAGTTACTAATTACAGTGAAGAAACAAATCAACATACATTCAATGTCTAATTTTTGCAGCTGCTTCCAGTTGTAATTTAAGACACAAGTAAAGCGGGGGTCAGTTTAGTCAAGTTTTGCGAGTACTATTTCAAGTATATAGCATTTAATTATACTTTAAAAAATAAAGACATAAAAAGATAAATAATTATCTATCATTTGTAGAGGATTTAGATTAAAATGTTTTACCAAATTTTTAACTCTCTTCAAGAATAGCGTTTTACGCTGTCTTTTAAAATATCAACTCGTCCAAGTTTCCCACTTCTTCGCTTTTGTTTCTGGAGTCAAGCTTACAGTAAAGAATTTTGCTACCTTGAAAAATATTCTACTTCGGATCTAAATTTTCTTGTTTATATTTTGATAATTTGGACTATTCTCTTCGACATATGCATATAACATTCCTGTTGATCAGTAACAGACAATGTAAGAAGTTATTTTAAGAGACCGAGCATCTATTATTAATTCTGAAAACACCGCTTGCAATGTACATTAATACGAGTGTCTTAAGACGCAAACATATTATCAAAACTGCAAAACAAATAATTGTACAACAAACTCAAACATGATAGACTACACTTATTATAGAAAATGCTCCAAGTCTTTGAACTGTTAATTTTAAAAATTGCATTACTTTTTATTCCCCGAGTATTTAATTTTTGCAATTATTTCATTCAGGGCCTATTAGAAACTCTTGTAAGTTTGCTAACTTTGCGCATTATTTTTCAAATTATTTCCAGCTATTTCCTGAATTGTATTTTATATCCACATCTGATATCTTACAAAATTTAAATTTATAAAAGTACAGTATACAGGGTGGGGCAGATATAACTCCCGAATATTCCACGTAAATAACAAAGCAACCCGAGAAGCTATTCAAAAATTTATTTCACAGCTTGAAAGAGCAACTTTATTTGTTCTTACGTTAGCTTATCGCAACGCAATGCTTATTTTGTAGACAATTTAAGCTCGGCCAGTGCTAAAGCTCTTGCCAAGAAAGCCATTTTGTTGTATGTCACAAATTGGAAAAGAACAGGTTCGAGTTTAAAAACGAAGCCGCCTGACAAGCGGGTGTTCGAAAACCAGAGAATCTCGGTATTGTCAATGCACTTTTTAGACGTTCTTCATCTGAATTGCTTCAAGACTTGTACGACCACGTTTAAAATTAGCAACCCATCTTTCTACTGTTCTAACTGAAGGTGAAGAGTCCTTATGCACTTTTAACCAGAGAATCTCGGTATTGCATAGAAAAGGACAGTCGGCAGTTAAATGTTACCATTTTCAAAGCCAAGTGATGATGTATGGTATACGAGGTGTGGCTATTAAATAACGAGACTGACGCTGGTACAGAAGAAGTGCGCATGCGCCAAACGCCAACGACTCACAGCTATTTATGGTGAAGCCTCTGTAAACAAGTCAGTATAGCCGTAGCCTTCATTCGCATTAGAGTTGGTTTTTTTCGCCGGAAAAATGTTAAGTGTAACAATAGAGCAACGAATTGTTGTGAAATTTCACATGAAACTTGGAAAAACCGCTACTGAAACTTATAATTTATTGAAAGAAGTGTATAGCAATCTGCAAATCCAAATTCAAAGCCATGATGATTGTTTTTTTCGATATTCATGGGATTGTGTACCTTCACTGTGTTCCTGAAGGTCAAACTATTAATCAACATTACTACCTTCACGTTCTTGCTCCACTCCGTGAAACAATAAGGAAAAAGCGACCCGAATTGTGGAAGGACAAGTCATGGGTTCTCCACCGAAGACAATGCACCGGCTCATTCCGCATTGTCAGTCAAGAGGTTTCTAGCCAAGTGTTAGACCATCCGGCTTATACGCCGGATCTTGGGCCGTACGACTTCTATCTGTTTCCTAAGGTGAAATCTGAATTAAAGGGAACAAAATTTGGGTCAATTGAAGCTGTGAAAGCGAAAGCGGCACGCGTCCTGAAGGAGCTGACAGAAGAAGACTTCCAGCACTGTTTCGAACAATGGAAGATTCGCATGGAGTGTTGTAGGAATAAAGGAGGGGTGATATTGAGGGTGATAATAAGTAAATATGTATGACATCAAAATAAAATGTTTTATAGCGTCAGTCTCGTTATTTAATAGTCACACCTCGTATGTATCTGAAGTAAATGGCAAACGTTGCCTTTTAAAACCGTGAAATAAATTTTCGAATAGCTTCTAGGATTGCTTTGTTATTTATATTTAATATTCGACAGCTATTCTGATGCATCCTTTATAATACAGATTTTTCTAGATTATCTATTCATCTCTATACTCATCTACCCCCGCTTTGCTTTATACATAGATTATCTGAAATTCTATTTTTTTTCCCAAATAATTTACAGAGATCCAAAGAAATAGGGAGTTTTATAAAAACGCAGACGTAAGACCACCATTTACATACGCATCTTTAATACGTCAGGTAATTTATAAGCTGCTACTTTAGTTTCTTTCTTCTCTTGGGCCTAATTTGGTTTGTTTAATAATATTTTACAGTCCATCATAGAATCTCCTGATAAACAACTTACGTTAAACGAAATATACAATTGGTTCCAAAATACATTCTGCTATTTCAGAAGAAACGCAGCGACGTGGAAGGTATAATAGTATTAAAATTTATATTATTTTGGGATGTTTATAATTTTATTAACATCCATATATTTAAAAAAGCTTGACTATTTATAAAAAATATTCAACCGAGATTTTCTTAAAACAATTTATTTCGACATTTGTGGCAGAACAGAATCAAATTCGTTAAAAAAATGAAAATTATTTACTGAACTATTCACTATTAATAGTGTTTTAAGAAAATTAAAATAGCTATGTACAGTGGTGACCAAAATAAATAAACTTGTAGCAAAATTTTTCACAAAATTTTGTACACCACTATATTGTACATAAAATTTGTAGTTCTATTTATTTCCATTATTTAAAATTTGAAAAAAATTAAAAATTTTAATTAAATTTAAGCAAATATTTAATTGATTCAATAGAACTACAAAAATGATGCCAAATATGTCTTGACGGTTTATCATTTAATCAGTATTTGTGACAATTATACAGATCTGTAACAGTTTAATATATCCAGCTTAAAGCAACGCATACTTGATTATATTTTAACATCTGTACTAATACTGAGTTTATATTTGTAAATTGTGCTGTGTTCTCCTGTGTATCATTCCTTGGTAAAGTATCTTTTATATAAGTGTATATTATAGTATTACCATTCTTTTAGGTTTTTTTAAAATACTCCTCAAGGTTTATAGGATGGGATATTGATTATTAATAATAGAGCTTCCGGCTTGCATGAATATTTTTTTATTTTCTTTACATTCAAGGAAATTTTAATTTTTTTAATTTAATAAAACAAAAAAAAAAGTTAGTGTTTTCACTATTTTTTTGTATTTCTTTTTTTTGTTATACATTTACTTGAAGTATAGATTCGGCAACTTTTGAAATTTCTTCTATTGTTTTAGACCTCATAACTATTCTTTACTGCAAAACAGCAAAAGAAATATTACATTTCGTCTTTGATCGTCTCTTTTCTGTAGTTGTCATTTACTTTTTATGCGAAATACGATTTTTAATTAACTTTTTTCGAATTATGTTAGATGTCTTTATTCTATAAATAGATAGTTATGGTGGTTATCAAAATAATAGAATGGATAAACATTTCGTTGTGCAAATTACGAATGCCGTTACTATTGGAAAATTGCCGATTTATGCTAAAGCTCGCATTGTTTATTTGGGGCTGTTTGGTTTGTTGTTAGAACGCAGTACGTCACAACCTGTCTCTCCACAAATGTTTCATGCGTGTGGAAAACGTAAAGGGGGCCGTATGGACTGTGGATGAGGTGGAGTTCTACAAGCGACGGCCCCAACGCTGCTCATCTGGTCCATTAGCTCAACCAGTCGTCGGGTACGTCCAACGAGGCCCGCCATTAAGAGTTTTTTCCATTTTGTACATTGTGTGTTTTGTGATTTTTTAAATCTTTTTCTAATCTCTTTTTATATCTTTTTACATCTTTTATATATATATTTATATATACATATATATTCATTCTATACACCTATACGTGGTGGATCAGATTATATAACATATATTTTCGCTGCAAAGAAAATAATGTTGAGATTTAAAAAAAAAAGATCAAATTTATGTGTCCACCCCGTATATGGATTAACCAATGTGTGTGGCTTGGGTGAGGTGTGTAAGTGCGTGAGGCCGGTTCAGTAACAGCATGTCAGGCAGGCAGCAGGCTTGGGCGACTAAAAACACTGCTGCAGGACTCCGGAAGGTATAAAAGCACCAGGTGTCGCCGATTACTAACCTTGACTTCACTTGATTGTGATCTTTCTCTTTCTTGGGTCTGGGTGTATAGAATGCGATACGCACCAATCTGTCACTCCACAAGTGTTTTGTGCGCTACGAAGACGACTTTGGGTCATTTTGGATGGTCGACGATGCTGAATTCGTGAAACGCCGCCACTTGTCACGTGGCCGGCCTCGGAAATATGACCCAACCCCATCACCCACTCCACCCCACTGCGCACAGTAAGCACAAATCTAGACGCGTCGCGACTTGCCGTGCCGTGTGCTACCGCTGTTGCTCGGCTTGCTTTTGCTATCCCCCCTTTGATTTCTCAGAGATGGATATTTAAACCCAAAAATATACTCGTTATCATAGGGAAAAATTGGAAAAATGAAACACAACAAAACTTCAGTTATCTTACGACTATGCTTACGAGTATACTTATAATTATCCAGAAATGAAACAATTTCAGTAACGGGTATGTCTTCCATAATTATCAGTCTTACAATCAATAGAAAACTGTTCCATTTCTGAACGTTTTTAGTCCAACATTCACAAATCACTTGTGCATAACGTATTCGAGATATTATGGAAGATGTTTTGTAAAAATATCAAAAAATATTTTAGTAAATTAGAATTCAAAAAATCCATCTTTCATATTTAATTTCGAATATTTGCCCCACACCATATCATATAAAACATTGCTTTTTTTAATATTCTTAATTTCTGAACGGGAAAATTGGGAAAAGATTATTATTGATAAGATTTTACGTACGTTCTCGAAATAGACTTTTATTATTACAATATATATAAAAATTTCAGTAAATGTGGGATAAACAAATAATTTTCCGATCGCAAAATACTAATTTTTTAATTTTATAAAAGTAGATTACTTACAAAACAGAAATACGTAAGGAGCTTCCCTAAGAGTGTTATAATATTTTCATATTTCTTATTTTCAAACTAGCACCCAGTGCACGCCCTGACTGCGGGTAATTAATCCTTTCAATCCATAACAATCTTCGATTTCGCCGGGTTAAGCTGCAAGCTTTACATATTTCGAACAAATTCAATACTTTTAATTATAGAATAATTCGTGCACTTTTGCATTCCTAAATTCAAGAAATAAGTCCGCCTGGTTTCTAAAAAATAAATTCTTTAAGCATATTTTGGCCAATATAAATGACATATTCGACGCCTCGTTACTGAAGACTAGTACGCGCTCAATGAAATAACATTTCATGTTTAAATATGCGTTAGGTTAACAAACCAGCACTTACATAATTTCCTTACTGCTCGCAAGAATTTTTCGCCAAAATAACATTTCGTAATTATCTTCTTAAAATTTTATATTTTTCTAATGGAAAGCTAATATTAAATGTAAAAAAGAAATTCTGTTCAAAAAAGAAAATCGACGTCGAAAAATATTCCAATATTTCGTCTTATGCTATATAAGAATATAACTAAAAAACAAACGATAAATGCAGGAGATAATCAATAAGAATCTAATCGAAGGTTTTCGAGTTGGGGGCGATTTAAGGAATAGAATTGAGACCGATTTTGAAAATTCTCGTCCTAAAAGATTCGCAGATTTCAATTATCTACATCTAAGAGTACTATGCATAAGTTTTAATTAAATATATAATTAGCTAATTATTCAGGAAAATTAATTTACCCACATTTACGCTACATCTTAATTAAATATTAATAGATTTTCAAAAGAAATAATCTCGAAAACTCTAAATATTCCCGTTTCAATCTCCCAGTATTTATAAAGTAGTACATAATTGATTCATAACGTTAAATTGAATTAAGTATTAATTAATTAAATTATTTAATTACTAATTAAAATGTCAATTGTATTTTATATATGTATATATAATGTACTGCTTTATTATTACCCCTTGACTTAATATAAAACGCACTGTCATTTTCTTAGAGTAGTGAGAAATGCTGTCGTCCCTCTCAATTCATTTTGAAACGATCCCCGTACCCAGCTTTCGTACGTTTTGCTTTTAATGAATCTTGCATGCGAGTTTCCCACAAATTGAAAAAAAAATAGTATATATTTTTGACCAGTACATAATTTAATAACCACAGTATTCAAACATACCAGACACCAAAAAAAAGATCACTTACTATCGTCACACTCTTAACACCACTCTGTACCATGCATG
The DNA here is from genome assembly GCA_031893035.1 of Dermolepida albohirtum. Lineage (NCBI taxonomy): Eukaryota > Metazoa > Arthropoda > Insecta > Coleoptera > Scarabaeidae > Dermolepida > Dermolepida albohirtum. The sequence continues at coordinate 16,531 of JAVIWB010000654.1, forward strand.
TTCCAAATAAAGCGCCTGCGTTGCAATTTTTTTAGAATAAGATTTATTAGTTAAAAGAAATAAGAAATTAGTTGAGCCGGCTTTAGAATGTTTGGTTAGCAGTTAATGTATATACAATATTTAA